>CM073603.1:24018094-24040594 GCA_037074985.1 Solanum bulbocastanum | reverse complement strand
AATGACCATCATACTTTTAGACTTATATCTGAAACTGATTTGGCTCATTATAGGGATATTTATAGATTTATGTATATTGGCTTAGCTTAGCCCCTTACTTTGCGTGGTCTACCTGAAAGTTTTATAGCAACTTTACGAAATCATAATTGGATGAAGTCTCAAATAGGGACTATTCAAACTAGTCTAGCTTATGGACCAGTTTATTTTAATGCTTATCCTAATTTACAGATTTCTTTACAAGATGAGAATTCATTAAGTTCTCCTATGTTAAATGTTAAACTTCACGGTTATGATTATATGCCTGAAACTGAAGTTGTTTGTATTTGTTATAGAATTTATTATAAATTGTTGCATACATTAAATCCTATGTGCAAAGTTATTGACTTTAAAAATGAGACTATTTTAATAGAAACTAATTTTGGTAAATCTAGAGTAGTTACTCAAAGACCGATTAAGTGGGAAGAAATTGATTTTCCACAAGAATGGGTTATTGAGGGAGCTACTCCTCCTAAAAATAATATTAATGAAGAAATTTCAGAAATCAAACAGTTAAATGATGGAACTGTAAAAATTATATTTGCTGATTATAATAATAGAATTGAAAAGTTGTAGCATGTCTTCTAGAATTACTAGATCTAACTCTTCATATATTTCTCCCCTAGATTATACTGTGCAGGTACCTTCCAGAGCATCTACTTCTCAAATAAGAGAAAATTATAGATGTGATAATATAAAAATTGATAAGGATAACATTGCTAGACCTAGCTCAGATTTACACATAACTGAATCTGAAATGAATTTCCCAGATGGGTTAAATACAACATAAATTTGTTTTATGATGACTGACAAACCTATTGATTTTAGTCCTGGTTCCCAGGCATGACCAAAGATTGCGAAGGAATTTCAAAAATCTAGATGGAAACCTTTTAGAAAATGGTTTTTTAAAAACTTTAATAAAGAAGAACATATTCAATTTCAAGAAGAATTTTATAAAGACCTTATTGAATCAAAGACAAATATTTTAATTGCTTTTGTTCCATGGTTTATGTGTAAACATGTTTATAACTACATCTCAATGCTAGAAAAGGATTTTACCTTAAGTAATGGAGAAATTACAAAATCAGTATTTCCACCATTATAATCCTTCCCAAATAAAGATGATAAGATTGTTCATTTTAATGCTTTTTCAAAATTATTTGAAAATGATACTGCTTTAGTCACCACCCAACATATTAATTTAATGATAAAGCAACATAATTATACAAATATTTATATGAGCATGTTAGGTGATCATATAGTATCTTTACATGAAAAAGTTGATTAACTTCTATCTCAAATGAGTAATGACAAAAAAGGGAAGGAAAAGGTTGCTCAACCTAGTATTCAACCTCCCTCAAATATTGATGATTTTAAGTTAAAAGACTTTTCTGATTTAGAAAATTTCTTAGAAAAGGCTTTTAAAGGTAATAACCTTAAACCTCTAAAGATTAATAATCTTTTCGAAGGAGAAAGTAGTGGTACAGGTAATAAAGAATTTTCTGATCAAATTAATAAAATATCAGAAAAATTTGCAAGGAAGCCAGTTCAAAGGATGTTCTATTATCCTAGGACAACTCCTCAAGATATTTTAATAGAAGAACAAGAGTATGTTGTGACAAATAGTTACAATGGAAAAGAAATTTATGAATGGAACATAGATGGTTATACGGATAAACAGATTTATACGACTATGCACCGAATGTTGATGTACAACACTATCTGTAAGACTAATAAAAACAGTGATAAGGCTATTGCAGAAATGATAACTGCAGGGTTTACAGGTCAGTTAAAAGATTGGTGGGATAATTATCTGAACCAGGAGCAAAAGGATAAGATCCTTCAGGCCGTCAAACAAAAAGGTGAAGGAGAGGTTCATAATTCAGTTTATACACTGATTTTGAACATAATAGAACACTTTTCAGGGAGATGGTTAGATAATAGTGAAACCATCAGAACTTTACTACAGAACTTAAGGTGTAAAACCCTTACATCTTTTAGATTATATAAAGATGTTTTCCTTTGCAGAGTTAAGGAATTGCAAGAGTGTAATAGCACTCATTGGAAATTCAAATTCATTGATGGATTACCATCCATCTTTGCTGAAAGAGTAAGGAAGGTTCTAAGAGGTGATAGCCCTAGTATTAATTATGAGAATTATACATACGGAAAATTGATAAGTGCTTGTGTGCAGGAAGGTTTAGCTTTATGTAATGAAATTAAGCTAAATCAACAAATTAAAAGACATCGTCTTAATGAAAGACAACAGTTGGGAGAATTCTGTGAGCAATTTGCTCTAGATATTCCCAACCCTACTTCTAAGAGTAGGAGAGAGAAGCAGAAAGAGAAGCATTCTTCTAAAAATAGATCTTCCAAGAAAGATTATAAAGAATGGAAGAGAAAAAGGATAGAAAGAAAAGAAAGAAGAAAAAATGATAGAAAAAGTGATCATAGATTTTATAAATCTAAACGTTGATATGATAAATCAGAAACTTGCCATAAATGTGGAAGATATGGTCACTATGCAAAAGATTGTAGAGTCAGAGAAAAAAATCAGAAACCTTGATATTGATGATAATATTAAAGAATCTCTGTATAAGATTATGCTTAATTCTGATTCAGGAAAATCAGATTCCGAATATAGTAGCAATAAAGAATCTTCTTCAACAAGTGAAGATTTGAAGGCACTTCACCAAGAAGATTATATGTCCACCGAAGATGAATGTTTACCTTGCCAACAAGGGTTGGAATGCGAAAAGGATGGAGAGGAAGATGATCTTTATAAGATCTACTCTCAGTTTAAAGAATTAAGTATTAATGTCATTGATAATGACAAAGTCATAGAGCTTTTGCAGACAATCAAGGATCCTGCAATAAGAGCTCAAATTATTGATAAAATTAGTAATACAGCATCTACCTCTAAGGATCATATTCAAAAAGAGATTCCTACTAAAGAAGGTGCATATACCATGGCAGAAGTTAAAAATCTTCTGATGGAACGAAGAAAACTTATAAGTTCTCCTACTACTATAAATGATTTAAAAGAATAGATTAATAATCTCAAAGATGATATTAGACATCTTAAAGAAAAGAATGAAATAATAGAAGCTCATCTTGATAGCATAAATATTCCTAGAGATCTGAGTAATAACTCAGAATCTTCTTCAGATGAAGGAGAAACTAATAATTTAGACATTCTTACCAATTTGAATTTAGGTAATAACAAGGATGATTTTTTACAAAATCTAAAGGCTTTTGCTTCACAAAAGTTTTATACAAAAATTACTCTTTTAATTGATTATAATTATAAAAAAGAATTTATTGCTTTAATAGATAGCGCGGCTGATTTAAATTGTATTCAAGAAGGACTTATTCCTTCAAGATATTTTCATAAAACTACTCATAGTTTAAGATCTGCAAATGGTAGTAAAATGAATATTGAATTTAAATTACCCAAGGCTTTTATTTGTAAAGGAAAGCAATGTGTTCCTCAAAGCTTTGTTTTAGTCAAAGATATTACTAACCAAATTATCTTGGGAGTACCTTTTATAAATGATATTTTTCCCCTTACTTATTGGGATAATGAAAAAATAATAGATACCTGGAATAGTAAACCTTTTAAATTGGAATTTATTACTAAACCTTTTACAAGGTTGTTAAATGAGTTAACCTCAAAAATGATTTTAAAAAATAATCAAATGAATTTCATTAAAGGAGAAATTAATAATATTGAAATTGATACTATCTTACAGAATCCTAAATTACAGGATAAAGTTGTTATTTTCTATTGATATTTGTTGGGATCATACTAATGCTTTCTGGAACAGGAAAAAGCATGTTGTTAGTCTTCCATATGAAGATGATTTTAATGAGGATAATATTCCAACTAAGGCTAGACCATGCCAGATGAATTCTGAATACTTGGAATTATGTAAAAAAGAGATTGAATCTTTACTACAAAAAGGCCTTATAAGGCATTCGAAATCTCCTTGGTCTTGTACAGCCTTTTATGTTAATAAACATGCTGAACAAGAAAGAGGTGAACCCAGGTTGGTTATAAATTATAAACCTTTAAATAAAGCATTAAGATGGATTAGATACCCCATCCCTAATAAAAAGGATTTATTAGACAAAGTTTATGATACAATTATATTTTCTAAATTTGATTTAAAATCAGGCTATTGGCAGATTCAAATAACTGAGTCTGGCAGGTTCAAAACTGCTTTTAATGTCCCTATGGGTCAATTTGAATGGAACGTTATGCCTTTTGGATTAAAGAACGCTCCATCTGAATTTCAAAAAATTATGAATGATATTTTTATACCTTAAAGTAATTTTATAATTGTTTACATAGATGATATTCTAGTATTTTCAAAAAGTATAGAAACCCATTTTAAACATCTTAATTTATTCAAGAAAATTATTATTCAAAATGGTTTAGTTATATCTTCTCCAAAGATGGCCTTATTTCAAACTAAAGTAAGGTTTTTTGGTCATAAAATTGAGAAAGGGAATATTAGTCCTATTAATAGGAGTATTGAATTTGCTTCTAAATTTCCTGATGAAATTACTAATAAAACCCAACTACAGAGATTTCTTGGTAGTCTCAATTATGTTGCACCTTTTATAAAGGACTTAGCTTTGGATACAGCTATCTTATATGATAGGCTTAAGAAAAATCCAAAAGCCTGGTCAGCTGATCATACTGAAGCTGTTAAAAGGATCAAGAATAAGGTTAAAAATCTTCCATGTCTTACCTTGGCTAACCCAAATTGGGAAAAGACAGTTTCAACAGATGCCTCAGATATAGGATTTGGAGGTGTTCTTACTCAAAATTGTCCTGATAATAAACGTCATTATATTGTTCAATTTTATTCAGGAAAACGGAATCCTTCTCAGAAGAATTATGCCACAGTAGCTAAAGAAATCTTAGCTATTGTAAAGAGCGTGTTAGAATTTCAAGGCGATCTTTATAATAAAAAATTTATAATTAAAACTGATTGTCAAGCTACTAAGTTTATGTTTAATAAAGATTGTAAACATGATGTGTCTAAACAAATGTTTGCTAGATGGCAAGCTTTATTATCACCATTTGATTTTGAGATAGTTTATAAAAAAGGAGAAGATAATAGTCTTCCAAATTTTCTTACTAGAGAATATTTAAACTAATCATAAAATATCTTTGTTTTCAGGCATGAGACCTTCGTGGCCCCCTACTAGGGGTAGAGGAGGAAGAGGAAATAGAGGAAGAGGAGGTCATATCCTTGCTCAAATAGGAAACAAAAAATTAATTGATGCTTCTAGTTCATCAAGAGATACAGAAGGTTTGAATATAAACCATCCCATTTACAAAGAGTTTATGGATTTTATGAAATCCAAGCAAAGTAAGGACAATAATCCTCCTACTTATTCTAGCATATTGGTGGATGAAGAAAATACAGAAGTCTATGATATGAATGACAAAAAAGAAGTCGTACTTCTTTTAGAAAACAATAATTTAAAATGAAAGAATGATCCTTGGCAGTTAATGAGTAGGTATTTGGATACAGTTTGTTATGCTACGACTGCATACAAATACAGGATGTATTATGAGATGATACTCTCAGCGTCAAGGTCAGCAGAATTCCAGCATTTCTACCCTGCCAATACCAAGAAAGTTTATAACTTTTCAAAATTTATTATAAAGAAAATCATTTCTCCGGAAGAATGGGGTATGAGTCCATTAAAACAAAGGGATTATATCCACCCGGAACAAAGAATTGCAATAAAATATAATTACTGTGATTATATTGATAGCTTTAATAAAGCTCTATTATATGAGAATGCTAATAAAAAGCATTCATGATTTATAAAAATTTGTTCTAATGTTTTTATGCAGGAAATTCCAAATTGGTTTTGTAGATGGAGGATGTCATACGGTCCTTCTATTAAAATATTACCAGACCAATATAAACAATTATATTTAGAATGGTTAGACATTTCCCCAAAGTTGATTAGCTTGGAACAAGATAATATAATTTTTGAAGGAATATCAATTATGTACTCTTTTATAGAATTTTCAATTCCATGGATTATGAAATGGAATGTCCAAGTTAATACTACTCTGGAAGGATTTCCTTGTTTAATGAGAACTCTTTATACAAAGTTTTGGAGTAAACTAATTAATAAAGACCCTGAAGGAAAAATACATGGTCAAGAAATTATAGATTTAATAAATGTAACTATTGATAATTATCATAATAGCAGGGGATATCAACACCTCAGGAAGAAATTAATAGTCCCTTTAAACAAATTGTCAGAAAACTCCAGATGAAAAAGGGAATTATTTCCAAGGCAAAAACAATTACATTATACATGTAAGAGGTCAAGAAAGATCTGATGAGGAATCTTGACGTAAAAATTGAAGATGATATCTCGATGGCATCAGCAATCCACACTAATGATGATGATGAAGTGCGTATTGCAGGAGAAGGACAAAGTGATAACACAGAAGAGATTGATATTGATGCTCTCTTTCGGAAATTTCAAGAACAAGTGGAGGAATCCTCCGACAAAGCCGCATGCAAGGGAAAGGCAAAAGTCTAAAGGAGAAGACCCCACCATGATGACAAAGGGGGGTAAAGGACAAACGACTTTAGTAAAGGAATCTTATCTTTAATAAAGATAGCTAGTGGCCACCGAAAGTAATGTCAGCCACATTTAAGAGGTGTGAAGACCACATGGCTATGTCGGTCTTATCTTTTAATTATTGGCCAATGTAAAGAGTGTGGGCCATTTGTAATTTTACGTTTTTATCCTTCTGGGCGTCTATATAAGGAGGCTTAAGTCTTAGTTAACAGGCAGGTTTTAGAACCCCCTCTCACTCTCTCTCTCTCTCTAAAATACTTTCTTTGTAAAATATTTCCAGCATTTGAATAAAAGTTTCCAATTTGGTTTGAAGAATTTTGGAGTTTCGTCTTTAGCATTTAAATAAAAGTTTCCAATTTGGTTTGTAGAATTTGGAGTTTCGTCTTCAGGTATTAATATTATTTTATTTATTTCTTTATTTCTTCTGATACTTAGCCTAATGACAGGCTAAATTATTGGGTGAACTATATCACACTAGATTATTATAATTTAATGGAATTGTAACTATTAAAGATTGTTTAAATGGCTGAAATTAAGGTCTAATTAAAGGAAATCTTGGCATAGTATTAACAGATTATTACATTGATCCATTGGATTATCCTGTAAAAAGGACGGACCCGGATGTATCCATTGGATTACCCTGTTTGTGGGCGGACCCGGTAGAGACCGTTGGATTACCCTGGGGAGGACCCGGATACGGTGAAAGTCTTTGAGTTACTATGCTGAAAAATTACTTTAATTTGTAAAAGACCCTTATAATAGGCTGCTCGATCCATTTTGTTACGGTATCAGAGCCATGGAATTATAGTAATTATATGTGGTATAGTTCAACTCTTGTTCAAATTATGAATATTATAAAGAAGAAGTCTACTGTTAAAAACAATAGAAAAGAAGAATATGACATACCTCAACAGTTGCATCTACTTAATAAGTAGACTATTCCAAAGATTTCACCCAGAATAATTTATGAAATGGGAACTTTTGAGAAACTTGATTTGAAACAAGTGGTTAAAACCACTGAAGCAACTATTACTATTGATAATGACAATCAGAATTTTAGACTTATATCTGAAACTAATTTGGCCCCTTATAGGGATATTTATAAATTTATGCATATTGTCTTAGTTCAGGTGGCATTCAAGCCCCTTACTTTGCGTGGTCTACTTAAAAGTTTTATAGCAGCTTTACGAAATCATAAATGAAAGAAGTCTCTAATAGGGACTATTCAAACTAGTCTAGCTTATGGACCAGTTTAGTTTAATGCTTATCCTAATTTATAGATATCTTTACAAGATGATAATTCATTAAGTTCGCTTATGTTAACTGTTAAACTTCATGGTTATGATTATATGCCTGAAACTGAAGTTGTTTGTATTTGTTATAGAATTTATTATAAATTGTTGCATACATTAAATCCTATGTGCAAAGTTATTGATTTTAAAAATGAGACTATTTTAATAGAAACTAATTTTGGTAAATCTAGAGTAGTTACTCGAAGACCGATTAAGTGGGAAGAAATTGATTTTCCACAAGAATGGGTTATTGAGGGAGCTACTCCTCCTAAAAATAATATTAATGAAGAAATTTCAGAAATCAAACAGTTAAATGATGGAACTGTCAAAATTATATTTGCTGATTATAATAATAGAATTGAAAAGTTGTCGCATGTCTTCTAGAATTACTAGATCTAACTCTTCATATATTTCTCCCCTGGATTATATTGTGCAGGTACCTTCCAGAGCATCTACTTCTCAAATAAGAGAAAATTATAGATGTGATAATATAAAAATTGATAAGGATAACATTGCTAGACCTATGTCATGACCCACCACTTTTTCGTTAAAATAAAACATGAATATAAAGGGGGAAGAAACTAGAGTTGTGTAGAGGTTTGCGGAATACTCTAGAACTCCCTAGATATTACCTTAAGGCTTACATTGGAAGAAGAATAGTCCTTAGTGGAATATTCTAGAGAAGTATGGATATTTCCCAAGGAAGGTTATAGAATCACATGGAAAGTCCTTGGAATATTCTAGAGTTGTAGAGAATTCTAGAATAAGGACTAAAGTGTAAATATTTAGGGACTTGTGTAGTAATTTTTATTTACACTTTAACCCCCTAGGAAGTAGTATAAATAGAGGGGCTCTCATTTGTAAAGAAACCAAGCAACTAACGAAGCAAGTTGTAAAGCATTCCTCCAAGCAATACAAAAAAAAAGCCTTCTTCCAAAATTCTCTAAGTCTTTCCTTTCATTCTCTTAGCGATCTTAGTTTCAAAAGGCTTACTTGAGCTTACGAGATCTTGAAAGAATAGTAAGTTGTCAAGTGCCGCACGAAATTTTAGTAAGATTCTAAGTCCGTGACAAGTGGTATCAGAGCTAGGTTTGATACTAAGAGAATGGTTACCGAAACAGACGTGAACGCCGCTAGCACCACCAACGTCCGTATGGATGTTGGAAAGAAAGGCCGCAAGGGAAGGAAGCATCAAAAGAGTAACGAAGAAATGCTGCCGGAAACCACACTAAGCGAGGCACTAACATCTCATCCACCCTCGACCACAGAACCAAGTGACGAGGAACATGGTGAGGAGGCCATTAATGTCACTATGGGAGAAGAATGGGTCTCAAGGGTTGAAGTGGCAAGGCAGGCCGTTGAGATACTAGGCCGACGCATGAATGTGGCCGATGGCAAATTCAAGACTCTGGAAGACTTCACCCTTGAGGAGACCGAAGCCATCCGTAAGGAGTTGGAGGGACGTCAGCGGGCCGAGTTTGAGATGAAGGAGGCCATCACTTCCTTGGAGTGCCGGCTCATTGAGGCATTAAGTACCATCAAAACCATGAAGGCTGAGATGAAAGCACTCAAGGAGGGTGTGGAAGTTGGAGGATCATCGTCGCTTGACTGAGATAGGGAGGCCAAGGTTGAGGCTCCCAAGCCACCTATGTTCAAAGGCGTCCGTGACGCGCAAGAGGTGGAGAACTTCTTATGGCATTTGGAGAACTACTTTAAGTGCAACAGGTTGAAGAGCGACAAGAGTAAGATCAACACCGCTGTGTTGTATCTTTCAGAGATGGATATGCTATGGTGGAGGCGCAAGGAGGCCGAGATAGGGAAGGCGACGTGCACCATCAACACCTGAGAGCAATTTCGGGAAGAGTTCAAGAAGGCCTTTTTCCCTAACAACGTCATCTATGAGACGAAGCGCAAGTTTAGGGAACTGAAGCAAACGGGTAGTATACGCGCATATGTGCAAGAGTTTACCACCCTCACGCTTCAAATTCCTAACCTCACGGATGATGATATGTTGTTCTACTTCATGGATGGGCTGCAAAATTGGGCCAGGACGGAGTTGAAACGTCGGCAGGTCAGGACTATAGATGAAGCCATCACGCAGGTCGAAGCTTTGACAGACTTCAGGCATGAGAAGCCCGACAGAGCCAGAGGAGAGGAGATGAGAGGTAGTCATAACCATGGTGGGGGAGATCGTGGCAAAGTCGAAGAGCAGCGACCACATCCTAAGAAGCATGATACCTATAAGTCCGACGGCAAGAAGTCGGGACGTCATAGCGACACGGAGAGAAAAGCAGAGACTGCCAAAAGAGGTGGTTGCTACATATGCGGTGGGCTGCATGGTTATGCAAAGTGCCCCGAACTGAAGAGCCTTGGTGCTATCCTGCGAGAGCGGAAGGACAAGGATGCACAGGAGCAAAGACAAGGGGTAGAGACGACGCAGTTGGGCTTGATAGGACTATGCGGAGCTATCACCAAGCAGCCAGGGAAGCCAAAAGGATATGGCGCGCAATATGTCAACCTCTCGATCAATGGAAGACCGGCTTGTGCTATGGTCGACACGGGTGCAGAGGTCAATATCATGACCAAGGCGGTAGCAACAAGGTTGGGGCTGAGTTACAGTCCAAGTAACGCCCAACTCAGGACAGTCAATGCCCTACCGACTCTCGTGTGTCGAGTCGCGCATGGAGTAAGCATCACGCTGGGCCAGTGGCGAGGTAAGACCAACTTCACTGTCGCTCCTTTAGATCTCTTTGACATAATTCTTGGGCAAGAGTTCTTCCAGCAGTACCACGCAGTGATCGATCCTTACCTCCAACAACTCATGGTCTTGGAGCAAGGAGGATCATCCATGGTGCCCTTGGTTAAGATACCAACGGCAGAAGGACGAGTTCATCTAACAGCCATGCAGCTGGAGAAAACCCCTAAGAAGAAGAAGTTGACGCTTAGAGACACCATTGCAAGTTCGAAGGAATACAATGGTGCAAAAAGGTCCTTGCCACCATACATAAAGAATGAGAACAATATTGTGATGCCAAAGAAGCCGCCGAGGCGCGTGCCTTCTAGGAAAGAAGTGGGCCATAAGACCGAGCTGAAAGAGATCAGAAAGCAATTGAAGGCGTTGCGCGAGGGCGTCGATCGAGTCAATGGACTATTGGCCACGCGTACGAAAAGACAAGACCAGGTTGACGAAACAACGACGATGCGACGCGGTCGTCGCATCAATAGGTGGGGGAGAGTGTCATGACCCGCCACTTTTTCATTAAAATAAAACATGAATATAAAGGGGGAAGAAACTAGAGTTGTGTAGAGATTTGCGGAATACTCTAGAACTCCCTAGTTATTACCTTAAGGCTTACATTGGAAGAAGAATAGTCCTTAGTGGAATATTCTAGAGAAGTATGGATATTTCCCAAGGAAGGTTATAGAATCACATGGAAAGTCCTTGGAATATTCTAGAGTTGTAGAGAATTCTAGAATAAGGACTAAAGTGTAAATATTTAGGGACTTGTGTAGTAATTTTTATTTACACTTTAGCCCCCAAGGAAGTAGTATAAATAGAGGGGCTCTCATTTGTAAAGAAACCAAGCAACCAACGAAGCAAGTTATAAAGCATTCCTCCAAGCAATACAAAAAAAAGCCTTCTTCCAAAATTCTGTAAGTCTTTCCTTTCATTCTCTTAGCGATCTTAGTTTCAAAAGGCTTTCTTGAGCCTACGAGATCTTGAAAGAATAGTGAGTAAGTTGTCAAGTACCACACGGAGTTTTAGTAAGACTCTAAGTTCGTGACACCTAGCTCAGATTTAGACATAACTGAATCTGAAATGAATTTACCAGATGGGTTAAATACAACATAAATTTGTTTTATGATGACTGACGAACCTATTGATTTTAGTCCTGGTTCCCAGGCATGACCAAAGATTGCGAAGGAATTTCAAAAATCCAGATAGAAACCTTTTAGAAAATGGTTTTATAAAAACTTTAATAAAGAAGAACAGATTCAATTTCAAGAAGAATTTTATAAAGACCTTATTGAATCAAGGACAAATATTTTAATTGCTTTTGTTCCATGGTTTATGTGTAAACATGTTTATAACTACATCTCAATGCTAGAAAAGGATTTTACCTTAAGTAATTGAGAAATTACAAAATCAGTATTTCCGCCATTACAATCCTTCCTAATTAATAAAGATGATAAGATTGTTCATTTTAATGTTTTTTCAAAATTATTTGAAAATGATACTGCTTTAGTCACCACCCAACATATTAATTTAATGATAAAACAACATAATTATACAAATATTTATATGAGCATGTTAGGTGATCATATAGTATCTTTACATGAAAAAATTGATAAACTTCTATCTCAAATGAGTAATGAAAAAAAAAAGGGAAGGAAAAGGTTGCTCAACCTACTATTCAACCTCCCTCAAATATTGATGATTTTAAGTTAAAAGACTTTTCTGATTTAGAAAATTTCTTAGAAAAGGCTTTTAAAGGTAATAACCTTAAACCTCTAAAGATTAATAATCTTTCCGAAGGAGAAAGTAGTGGTACAGGTAATAAAGAATTTTCTGATCAAATTAACTAAATATCAGAAAAATTTGCAAGGAAGCCAGTTCAAAGGATGTTCTATTATCATAGGCCAACTCCTCAAGATATTTTAATAGAAGAACAAGAGTATGTTGTGACAAATAGTTACAATGGAAAAGAAATTTATGAATAGAACATAGATGGTTATACGGATAGACAGATTTATACGACTATGCACAGAATGTTGATGTACAGTACTATCTGTAAGACTAATAAAAACAGTGATAAGGCTATTGCAGAAATGATAACTGCAGGGTTTACAGGTCAGTTAAAAGATTGGTGGGATAATTATCTGAACCAGGAGCAAAAGGATAAGATCCTTCAGGCCGTCAAACAAGAAGGTGAAGGAGAGGTTCATAATTCAGTTTATACACTGATTTTGAACATAATAGAACACTTTTCAGGGAGATGGTTAGATAATAATGAAACCATCAGAACTTTACTACAGAACTTAAGGTGTAAAACCCTTACATCTTTTAGATTATATAAAGATGTTTTCCTTTGCAGAGTTATGGAATTGCCAGAGTGTAATAGCACTCATTGAAAATTCAAATTCATTGATGGATTACCATCCCTCTTTGCTGAAAGAGTAAGGAAGGTTCTAAGAGGTGATAGCCCTAGTATTAATTATGAGAATTCTACATACGAAAAATTGATAAGTGCTTGTGTGCAGGAAGGTTTAGCTTTATGTAATGAAATTAAGCTAAATCAACAAATTAAAAGACATCGTCTTAATGAAAGACAACAGTTGGGAGAATTTTGTGAGCAATTTGCTCTAGATATTCCCAACCCTACTTCTAAGAGTAGGAGAGAGAAGCAGAAAGAGAAGTATTCTTCTAAAAATAGATCTTCCAAGAAAGATTATAAAGAATGGAAGAGAAAAAGGATAGAAAGAAAAGAAAGAAGAAAAAATGATAGAAAAAGTGATCATAGATTTTATAAATCTAAACGTCGATATGATAAGTCAGACACTTGCCATAAATGTGGAAGATATGGTCACTATGCAAAGATTGTAGAGTCAGAGAAAAAATCAGAAACCTTGATATTGATGATAATATTAAAGAATCTCTGTATAAGATTATGCTTTCTGATTCAGGAAAATCAGATTCAGAATATAGTAGCAATAAAGAATCTTCTTCAACAAGTGAAGATTTGAAGGCACTTCACCAAGAAGATTATATGTCCTCCGAAGATGAATGTTTACCTTGTCAACGAGGGTTGGAATGCGAAAAGGATGGAGAGGAAGATGATCTTTATAAGATCTACTCTCAGTTTAAAGAATTAAGTATTAATGTCATTGGTAATAACAAAGTCATAGAGCTTTTGAAGACAATCAAGGATCCTGCAATAAGAGCTCAAATTATTGATAAAATTAGTAATACAGCATCTACCTCTAAGGATCATATTCAAAAAGAGGTACCTACTAAAGAAGGTGCATATACCATGGCAGAAGTTAAAAATCTTCTGATAGAACGAAGAAAACTTATAAGCTCTCCTACTACTATAAATGATTTAAAAGAAGAGATTAATAATCTCAAAGATGATATTAGACATCTTAAAGAAAAGAATGAAATAATAGAAGCTCGTCTTGATAGCATAAATATTCCTAGAGATCTGAGTAATAACTCAGCATCTTCTTCAGATGAAGGAGAAACTAATAATTTAGATTTTCTTACCAATTTGAATTTAGGTAATAACAAGGATGCTTTTTTACAAAATCTAAAGGCTTTTCCTTCACAAAAGTTTTATACAAAAATTACTCTTTTAATTAATTATAATTATAAGAAAGAATTTATTGCTTTAATAGATAGCGCGGCTGATTTAAATTGTATTCAAGAAGGACTTATTCCTTCAAGATATTTTCATAAAACTACTCATAGTTTAAGATTTGCAAATGGTAGTAAAATGAATATTGAATTTAAATTACCCAAGGCTTTTATTTGTAAAGGAAAGCAATGTGTTCCTCAAAGCTTTCTTTGAGTCAAAGATATTACTAACGAAATTATCTTGGGAGTACCTTTTATAAATGATATTTTTCCCCTTATTGGGATAATGAAAAAATAATAGGTACTTGGAATAGTAAACCTTTTAAATTGGAATTTATTACTAAACCTTTTACAAGGATGTTAAATGAGTTAACCTAAAAAAGGATTTTAAAAAATAATCAAATGAATTTTATTAAAGGAGAAATTAATAGCATTGAAATTGATACTATCTTACAGAATCCTAAATTATAGGATAAAATTGTTATTTTCTATTGATATTTGTGGGGATCATCCTAATGCTTTCTGGAACAGGAAAAAGCATGTTGTTAGTCTTCCATATGAAGATGATTTTAATGAGGATAATATTCCAACTAAGGCTAGACCATGCCAGATGAATTCTGAATACTTGGAATTATGTAAAAAAAGAGATTGAATCTTTACTACAAAAAGGCCTTATAAGGCATTCGAAATCTCCTTGGTCTTGTACAGCTTTTTATGTTAATAAACATGCTGAATAAGAAAGAGGTGCACCCAGGTTGGTTATAAATTATAAACCTTTAAATAAAGCATTAAGATGGATTAGATACCCCATCCCTAATAAAAAGGATTTATTAGACAAAGTTTCTGATGCAATTATGTTTTCTAAATTTGATTTAAAATCAGGCTATTGGCAGATTCAAATAAGTTATTCTGACAGGTTCAAAACTGCTTTTAATGTCCCTATGGGTCAATTTGAATGGAACATTATGCCTTTTGGATTAAAGAACGCTCCATCTGAATTTCAAAAAATTATGAATGATATTTTTATACCTTATAGTAATTTTATTATTGTTTACATAGATTATATTCTAGTATTTTCAAAAAGTATAGAAACCCATTTTAAACGTCTTGATTTATTCAAGAAAATTATTATTCAAAATGGTCTAGTTATAACTACTCCAAAGATGGCCTTATTTCAAACTAAAGTAAGGTTTTTAGGTCATAATATTGGGAAAGGGAATATTAGTCCTATTAATAGGAGTATTGAATTTGCTTCTATATTTCCTGATGAAATTACTAATAAAACCCAACTACAGAGATTTCTTGGTAGTCTCAATTATGTTGCACCTTTTATAAAGAACTTTTCTATGGATATGGCTATCTTATATGATAGGCTTAAGAAAAATCCAAAAGCCTAGTCAGCTGATCATACTGAAGTTGTTAAAAGAATCAAGAATAAGGTTAAAAACCTTCCATGTCTTACCTTGGCTAATCCAAATTGGGAAAAAACAGTTTCAACAGATGCCTCAGATATAGGATTTGGAGGTGTTCTTACTCAATATTGTCCTGATAAGAAACATCATTATATTGTTCAATTTTATTCAGAAAAATGGAATCCTTCCTAGAAGAATTTTGCCACAGTAGCTAAAGAAATCTTAGCTATTATAAAGAGCGTGTTAAAATTTCAAGGCGATCTTTATAATCAAAAATTTATAATTAAAACTGATTGTCAAGCTGCTAAGTTTATGTTTAATAAAGACTGTAAACATGATGTGTCTAAACAAATGTTTGCTAGATGGCAAGCTTTATTAGCACCATTTGATTTTGAGATAGTTTATAAAAAAGGAGAAGATAATAATCTTCCAGATTTTATTACTAGAGAATATTTAGACTAATCATAAAATGTCTTTGTTTTCAGGCATGAGACCTTCGTGGCCCCCTACTAGGGGTAGAGGAGGACCAGGAAATAGAGGAAGAGGAGGTCATATCCTTGCTCAAATAGGAAACAAAAAATTAATTGATGCTTCTAGTTCATCAAGAGATACAGAAGGTTTGAATATGAACAATTCTATATACAAAGAATTTATGGATTTTATTAAATCCAAGCAAAGTAAGGATAATAATCCTCTTACTTATTCTAGCATATTGGTGGATGAAGAAAATACAGAAGTCATACTTCTTTTAGAAAACAATGATTTAAAATGGAAGAATGATCATTGGCAGCTAATGAGTCGGTATTTGGATACAGTTTGCTATGCTACGACTGCATACAAATACAGGATGCACTATGAGATTATACTCTCAGCGACAGGGTCAGCAGAATTCCAACATTTCTACCCTGCCAATACCAAGAAAGTTTATAACTTTTCAAAATTTATTATAAAGAAAATCATTTCTCCGGAAGAATGGGGTATGAGTCCATTAAAACAAAGGGATTATATCCACCCGGAACAAAGAATTGCAATAAAATATAATTACTGTGATTATATTGATAGCTTTAATAAAGCTCTATTATATGAGAATGCTAATAAAAAGCATTCATGGTTTATAAAAATTTGTTCTAATATTTTTATGCAGGAAATTCCAAATTGGTTTTGAAGATGGTGGATGTCATACGGTCCTTCTATTTAAATATTACCAGACCAATATAAACAATTATATTTAGAATGGTTAGATATTTCCCCAAAGCTAATTAGCTTGAAACAAGATAATACATTTTTTGAAGGAATATCAATTATGTACTTTTTCATAGAATTTTCAATTCCATGGATTATGAAATGGAATGTCCAAGTTAATACTACTCCGGAAGGATTTCCTTGTTTAATCAGAACTTTTTATACAAAGTTCTGGAGTAAACTAATTAATAAAGACCCTAAAGGGAAAATACATGGTCAAGAAATTATAGATTTAACAAATGTAACTATTGATAATTATCATAACCAGAGGATATCAACACCTCAGGAAGAAATTAATAGTTCCTTTAAACAAATTGTCAGAAAACTCCAGATGAAAAAAGGAATTATTTCCAAGGCAGAAACAATTGCATTATACATGGAAGAGGTCAAGAAAGATCTGTTGAGGAATCTTGACGTAGAAATTGAAGATGATATCTCGATGGCATCAGCAATCCACACTAATGATGATGATGAAGTGTGTATTGCAAGAGAAGGACAAAGTGATAGCACGGAAGAGATTGATATTGATGCTCTCTTTCGAAAATTTCAAGAACAAGTGGAGGAATCCTCCGACAAAGCCACATGCAAGGGAAAGGCAAAAGTCTAAAGGAGAAGAACCCACCATGATGACAAAGGGGGGTAAAGGACAAACGACTTTACTAAAGGAATCTTATCTTTAATAAAGATAGCTAGTGGCCACCGAAAGTAATGTCGGCCACATTTAAGAGGTGTGAAGACCACATGGCTATGTCGGTCTTATCTTTTTATTATTGGCCAATGTAAAAAGTGTGGGCCATTTGTAATTTTACGTTTTTATCCTTCTGGGCGTCTATATAAGGAGGCTTAAGTCTTAGTTCACAGGCAGGTTTTAGAACCCCCTCTCACTCTCTCTCTCTAAAATACTTTCTTTGTAAAATATTTCCAGCATTTGAATAAAAGTTTCCAATTTGGTTTGAAGAATTTGGAGTTTCGTCTTCAGGTATTAATATTATTTTCTTTATTTCTTTATTTCTTCTGATACTTAGCCTAATGACAGGCTAAATTATTGGATTGAACTATATCACACTAGATTATTATAATTTAATGGAATTGAAACTATAAAAGATGGTTTAAATGGTTGAAATTAAGGTCTAATTAAAGGAAATTTTAGCATAGTATTAAAAGATTATTACGTTGATCCGTTAGATTATCCTGTAAAAACGACGGATCCGGATGTATCCGTTGGATTACCCTGTTTGTGGGCGGACCCGGTAGAGACCGTTGGACTACCCTGGGGAGGACCTGGATACGATGAAAGTCTTTGAGTTACTAAGCTAAAAAATTACTTTAATTTGTAAAAGACCCTTATAGTAGACTGCTTAATCCGTTTTGTTATGGTATCAGAGCCAAGGAATTATAGTAATTATAGATGGTATAGTTCAACTCTTGTTCAAATTCTGAATATTATAAAGAAGAAGTCTACTGTTAAAAACAGTAGAAAAGAAGAATATGACATACCTCAACAGTTGGATCTACTTAATAAGTGGACTATTCCAAAGATTTCACCCAGAATAATTTATCAAATGGGAACTTTTGAGAAACTTGGTTTAAAACAAATGGTTTAAACCACTGAAGAAACTATTACTATTGATAATGACCATCAGACTTTTAGACTTATATCTGAAACTTATTTGGCCCCTTATAGGAATATTTATAGATTTATGCATATTGGCTTAGTTCAGGTGGCACTCAAGCCCCTTACTTTGAGTGGTCTACCTGAAAGTTTTATAGCAGCTTTACGAAATCATAATTGGAAGAAGTCTCTAATAGGGATTATTCAAACTAGTCTAGCTTATGGACCAGTTTATTTCAATGTTTATCCTAATTTACAGATATCTTTATAAGATGAGAATTCATTAAGTTCTCTTATGTTAAATGTTAAACTTCATGGTTATGATTATATACCTGGAACTGAAGTTGTTTGTATTTGTTATTGAATTTATTATAAATTGTTGCATATATTAAATCCTATGTGCAAAGTTATTGATTTTAAAAATGAGACTACTTTAATAGAAACTAATTTTGGTAAATCTAAAGTAGTTACTCGAAGACCGATTAAGTGGAAAAAAATTGATTTTCCACAAGAATGGGTTATTGAGGGAGCTACTCCTCCTAAAAATAATATAGGATTCTGTAAGATAGTATCAATTTCAATGCTATTAATTTCTCCTTTAATAAAATTCATTTGATTATTTTTTAAAATCATTTTTGAGGTTAACTCATTTAACATCCTTGTAAAAGGTTTAGTAATAAATTCCAATTTAAAAAGTTTACTATTCCAAGTACCTATTATTTTTTCATTATCCCAATAAATAAGGGGGAAAATATCATTTATAAAAGGTACTCCCAAGATAATTTGGTTAATAGGACTAATATTCCCTTTCTCAATATTATGACCTAATAACCTTACTTTAGTTTGAAATAACGTCATCTTTGGAGCAGATATAACTAAACCATTTTGAATAATAATTTTCTTGAATAAATCAAGATGTTTAAAATGGGTTGCTATACTTTTTGAAAGTACCAGAATATCATCTATGTAAACAATAATAAAATTACTATAAGGTATAAAAATATCATTCATAATTTTTTGAAATTCAGATGGAGCGTTCTTTAATCCAAAAGGCATAACGTTCCATTCAAATTGACCCATAGGGACATTAAAAGCAGTTTTGAACCTGCCAGACTCATTTGAATCTGCCAATAGCCTGATTTTAAATCAAATTTAGAAAATATAATTGCATCATAAACTCTGTCTAATAAATCCTTTTTATTAGGGATGGGGTATCTAATCCATCTTAATGCTTTATTTAAAGGTTTATAATTTATAACCAACCTGGGTGCACCTCTTTCTTATTCAGCATGTTTATTAACATAAAAAGCTGTACAAGACCAAGGAGATTTCGAATGCCTTATAAGGCCTTTTTGTAGTAAAGATTCAATCTCTTTTTTACATAATTCCAACTATTCAGAATTCATCTGGCATGGTCTAGCCTTAGTTGGAATATTATCCTCATTAAAATCATCTTCATATGGAAGACTAACAACATGCTTTTTCCTGTTCCAGAAAGCATTAGGATGATCCCCACAAATATCAATAGAAAATAGCAATTTTATCCTATAATTTAGGATTCTGTAAGATAGTATCAATTTCAATGCTATTAATTTCTCCTTTAATAAAATTCATTTGATTATTTTTTAAAATCATTTTTGAGGTTAACTCATTTAACATCCTTGTAAAAGGTTTAGTAATAAATTCCAATTTAAAAGGTTTACTATTCCAAGTACCTATTATTTTTTCATTATCCCAATAAGTGAGGGGAAAAATATCATTTATAAAAGGTACTCCCAAGATAATTTGGTTAGTAATATCTTTGACTAAAACAAAGCTTTGAGAAACACATTACTTTCCTTTACAAATAAAAGCCTTGGGTAATTTAAATTCAATATTCATTTTACTACCATTTGCATATCTTAAACTATGAGTAGTTTTATGAAAATATCTTAAAGGAATAAGTCCTTCTTGAATACAATTTAAATCAGCCGCGCTATCTATTAAAGCAATAAATTCTTTCTTATAATTATAATTAATTAAAAGAGTAATTTTTGTATAAAACTTTTGTGAAGGAAAAGCCTTTAGATTTTGTAAAAAAGCATCCTTGTTATTACCTAAATTCAAATTGGTAAGAAAATCTAAATTATTAGTTTCTCCTTCATCTGAAAAAGATGTTGAGTTATTACATAGATCTCTAGGAATATTTATGCTATCAAGACGAGCTTCTATTATTTCATTCTTTTCTTTAAGATGTCTAATATCATCTTTGAGATTATTAATCTCTTCTTTTAAATCATTTATAGTAGTAGGAGAGCTTATAAGTTTTCTTCGTTCTATCAGAAGATTTTTAACTTCTGCCATGGTATATGCACCTTTTTTAGTAGGTACCTCTTTTTGAATATGATCCTTAGAGGTAGATGCTCTATTACTAATTTTATCAATAATTTGAGCTCTTCTTGCAGGATCCTTGATTGTCTGCAAAAGCTCTATGACTTTGTCATTATCAATGACATTAATACTTAATTCTTTAAACTGAAAGTAGATCTTATAAAGATCATCTTCCTCTCCATCCTTTTCGCATTCCAACCCTTGTTGACAAGGTAAACATTCATCTTCAGAGGACATATAATCTTCTTGGTGAAGTACCTTCAAATCTTCACTTGTTGAAGAAGATTCTTTATTGCTACTATATTCTGAATCCGATTTTCCTGAATCAGAATTACGCATAATCTTACACAGAGATTCTTTAATATTATCATCAATATCAAGGTTTCTGATTTTTTCTCTGACTCTACAATCTTTTGCATAGTGACCATATCTTCCACATTTATGGCAAGTGTCTGACTTATCATATCGACGTTTAGATTTATAAAATCTATGATCACTTTTTCTAGCATTTTTTCTTCTTTCTTTTCTTTCTATCCTTTTTCTCTTCTATTCTTTATAATCTTTCTTGGAAGATCTATTTTTAGAAGAATGCTTCTCTTTTTGCTTCTCTCTCCTACTCTTAGAAGCAGGGTTGGGAATATCTAGAGAAAATTGCTCACAGAATTCTCCCAACTGTTGTCTTTCATTAAGACGATGTCTTTTAATCTGTTGATTTAGCTTAATTTCATTACATAAAGCTAAACCTTCCTGCACACAAGCACTTATCAATTTTTCGTATGTATAATTCTCATAATTAATACTAGGGCTATCACCTCTTAGAACCTTCCTTACTCTTTCAGCAAAGAGGGATGGTAATCCATCAATGAATTTGGATTTCCAATGAGTGCTATTACACTCTGATAATTCCATAACTCTGCAAAGAAAAACATCTTTATATAATCTAAAAGATGTAAGGGTTTTACACCTTAAGTTCTGTAGTAAAGTTCTGATGGTTTCACTATTATCTGACCATCTCCCTGAAAAGTGTTCTATTATGTTCAAAATCAGTATATAAACTGAATTCTGAACCTCTCCTTCACCTTCTTGTTTGACAGCCTGAAGGATCTTATCTTTTTACTCCTGGTTCAGATAATTATCCCACCAACCTTTTAACTAACCAGTAAACCCTGCAGTTATCATTTCTGCGATAGCCTTATCACTGTTTTTATTAGTCTTACAGATAGTGCTGTACATCAACATTTCTGTGCATAGTCATATAAATCTGTCTATCCGTATAACCATCTATGTTCCATTCATAAATTTCCTTTCCATTGTAACTATTTGTCACAACATACTCTTGTTCTTCTATTAAAATATCTTGAGGAGCTGGCCTAGGATAATAGAACATCCTTTGAACTGGCTTTCTTGCAAATTTTTTTGATATTTTATTAATTTGGTCAGAAAATTCTTTATTACCTGTACCACTACTTTCTCCTTTGGAAAGATTATTAATCTTTAGAGGTTTAAGGTTATTACCTTTAAAAGCCTTTTCTAAGAAATTTTCTAAATCAGAAA